>JAAGKR010000760.1:119331-165925 GCA_011419295.1 Clarias macrocephalus | reverse complement strand
CTATCTATCTATCTATCTATCTATCTATCTATCTATCTATCTATCTATCTATCTATCTATCTATCTATCTATCTATCTATCTATCTATCTATCTATCTATCTATCTATCTATCTATCTATCTATCTATCTATCTATCTATCTATCTATCTATCTATCTATCTATCTATCTATCTATCTATCTATCTATCTATCTATCTATCTATCTATCTATCTATCTATCTATCTATCTATCTATCTATCTATCTATCTATCTATCTATCTATCTATCTATCTATCTATCTATCTATCTATCTATCTATCTATGAGCCAGGACAAACCTGTTTACAGGAACAATTAAAGAAATTTCAACTGTAATCTTATTTTTATGTCATCTCACAATCGCTCTATTCAATTCCCGGCAATTCATTCATTCATTCATTCATTCATCTTCTCACTTACTCACACATGGTCTATACTTCTTTATCCTGTATACAGGGGCACAGGGAGCCTGGAGACTATCCCAGGAGACTTAGGGCACAAGGCTGGGTACACCCTGGACAGGTGTACAATCCATTGCAGGGCACACACACAAAGACACATACGCACTCCCACGCTCTGGGCAATTTGGGAACACCAATTAGCCTAATCTACATGTATGTGGATGTGGGAGGAAACCAGAGTACCCAGAGGAAAGCATGGGGAGAATATGTAAACTCCATGCACACAGACCTAAAGTGGGAATCAAACCCAGAATCTGGAGGTGCAAGGCAACAGTGCTAACCACTAACCCTCATTTATTTCCTATACTGCTTTATCCTGTACAGGATCGCAGGATGCCTGGAACCCATCCCATGAAACTCTGGTCACAAGGCAGGGTACACCCTGATCTGTGTGCCAATCGATCGTAGGGCATTCATGCACATATTACACACTCATACACACACACACACATACACACACACACACACACACACACACACACACACTATGGTCAATTTGGGAACACCGATTAGCCTAATCTGCATGTTTTTGGAGTGTGGGAGGAAACAGGAGTAATTGGAGGCGACCCACCAAGCACAGGGAGAATAAGCAAACTCAACACACATACACAGAACTCTCGACCATAGAGGTGCAAGGCCACAGTGCTAACCACTACGCCACAGTGCTGCCTCGCACTCATAGTTATCAAAATAACAAATTGAGTGGCAGCAGCACGAGCCGTTGACTGGCCTGCACCTCAACACCAAACCCACTGAACACCTTTGGGATGGACTGAACCAGGCGTTTGACAGGTTGCCATTATGCTCAACTCTCATTGCTGACAGAGTTTAAGTAGCTAAACAGGTTGTTCTGAACAAATTAAATGCTTTTCCAAAAATCCATGCATTTTAATTAATTAATTTATTATTAATTATTATCAATAATAATCACAGGTTTGAAAAAGATTTTTCAATGAATAAATCTATTAATCAGCTTTACTACGACGTGAATTAATACGGAATTAGTGATGTTTACACGGAACTGTTTTTTTCACGGCATTTGATGTACCCGAGCAGTTACACACGGTGTGCTGTCAGAAACCGGAAGTATGTTCGAGCGCCTCGGAGGCTTCCTCAAACAGATTTTCTCTTTGGAGGAGGGTCTTTGAGCACGTTCACTAATCACAGCTCCTTCATGGTTGCTTTTTTTGTACACACGCGATAGTAAACTTGGTCGGTTGTTGTCTTCATCTCTGGCGCAATGCTGTAAGAGATACGCATGTTTTTGGTAAGTACCTCGTTAATGGACTTGAATCCGTGTCACACTGTTTTATGTCCTGTTGCTAGCAAGAAATTTAGCAAGCAGTAGTCCTAATTGGGTTAATTCAGCGGTTTGTGTTTTCGTTGTTAGTATTTTATATTTGCGAATTATACTGGTTTATACGTTTTCGAGTCTGTCTACTCGACCCGTGTTTTTTCTTAATGATTTGAACACCGTGACAGTACACTAGCCTTTTAGACATTCAGTTAGGTTCTGTGACAACACCATGCTCAGTGGCAGGTTGGCTAGTGTCACAGATTGTGGATTAATTTCCACAAACAGTCAGCAAATTCAAAAAGTACAAGGAAATCCATCAACTTTCATTTCTTGTATATGTTCACTGGCTTGTATCTATGTTGAGGAAGTCTTGTTCATCTTCAGTTTCATTCACTATATACGGCTGTGGGCAAAAGTTTTGAGAATGACACAAATATTAATTTTCACTGAGTCTGTTACTTCAGTCTTTTCAGATCATTTTGTCAGATGTTACTATGGAATACTGAAGTATAATTACCAGCATTTCATAATGCTGGTAATCATACATCTGTGTCATCCTATATTAAGTTTATGCAAAGAGCCAATATTAGCAGTGTTAACCCTTCTTTTTCATGATATCTGCAATTCACCCTGACATGCTGTCAATCGACTTCCTGATTGATGGCAGTTCATTCTTGCAGAAATAATGCTTGCAGTTTGTCAGAATTTATGGGTTTTTGTTTGTCCACCCACCCCTTGAAGATTGACCACAACTCCTCAATGCGGAGTTTCCTGTCTATGGACCCAAAATTTCAATGTTTTGTTCCCGGAACCACCTAGTTATCACTTTTGAGTTAAGACAAGGTACTCCATCATGTTGGAAACGGCAAACTGTTGGTACCATCATGACCGATGTGAGCGCTTACCATCATACATTTCAAGAAGGGGAGCAAAGAAGCAGAAGAACAGATTTGGCTTTATACTGTTTTGGAAATGTATTTAAAATTTATTTAAGTCATGAGTTACAACGCAAACATAAGCAGATCCAGACCAGAGTTTCTTTGTGTAGCCTTTTTCGGTCATCGGTGACTTGCCTTGGAACACCCCAGTGGATGCCATTTTTTCACGCTCTCTTTCTTATTGTTGAATCATGAACACTGAACTTAATTGAGGCAAGTAAGGTCTGCAGTTTATTAGTTTTTAATGAGCTCTTGGATGAATCGTAGTTGTGCTCTTGGAATAATTTTGGTAGACCGGCCACTTCTGGGAAGATTCACCACTAGAGATAGGGGGCATTGATTTAGTTATAAATCTCAATTCTTTTGTGTGGCGCTTCACGCATCCCCACACTGAATCCAAAATCATGTCAAAAAATGGCGTGACCGATGATGAGCTGATCAGCCTCAGATATTCAGGAAGGATTCTGTACCGAGTGCAGAAGCTTCCGAGTGGCGCAACAGAAACACATTTTTATAGCATTACATTATCAAAAATCACAGGCTTTAAAAGCCTCTTGTAAGCCTCTTTTTCCAAACTCTCTGAGCGAACACTAACCAACTTATTACACACGCTTACAGCAGTCTCAAAACACAGCAAAGGCAAATTAGTTGTAAATTGTGCATGCTAGAAGCCCTCTGTTCCCCCATTAGAAGCCATCCGTGCACTCGCAACCACTCAATCTATGCGCTCACCGTCAGGTTGAGTTTTGAGACTTTGGAGGCATTTAAGGCAGTAAAATGTCACATTTTCTTTATAATTCTACAGGACGAACACTGACCTATTCACACATTTTCATCCTATGCGGTTGGGGTGAATTATTTGCTAAGATTGTTTAGAAATAATAATTATGGCGGGGGACTGCTCAATGTTTCTCAGTAAAATGTTAATCTCTTGTATTTTAATTTAGAGAAGTACAAAAATTATGTTATAACGAATGGGCTACATTTAATTAATCATTACACGTTTTTAAAGGTTTAAAAATGTAAAAAATTCTGGGGAAAATTTTATATCAAATCGGGTTGTTTATAAAAACGTGATGCATATAGAATCGCACCTAGGTATCATGATAATATTGTGGTGACTGGTGATTCCCATTCCTGTTCACCACTGTTCAAAGTTTTCCTTTTTCATGTAGGGCCAGGTAGGTTTGGACAGCTTTTTTCCCTTAATAAATGAAATCATCATTTTAAAACACATTTTGTATTTAGTTGGGTTATCTATGTGTAATATTAAAATTTGTTTGATGATCATTTAAGTGTGACAAATATGCGCCAAAAAAAAAACAGGAAGGGGGCAAATACTTTTTCAAGGCACTGTGTGATCAAAGAGGAAATGAGGCTTGCCTACGTATTTAACTCTTTCAGACTAGTACTTGGTAGAACTATTTTTTTCTGTATTAATTACTGTTAATCTGTTGGAGATTACACTCAGCTTTGGCCCCTGATTGGTAGCTATTTTCACCCATTTGTCCTGACTGATGTGCTTCATGTACTTCGGGTTCAAGATGTGGATGTTTGTTTGTTGACTGCAATTTTTAACCAAATCTTCTCTGTTGGATTCAAACCTGGGACTTGAGACTTGCCTTGCAGAATATTCATGTTTTTCTTTTTTTTTAACATTTCTCCATGCTTTGACATTGTATTGGAGACTTTTGTCCTGTTGAAAGCTGAAGCATCAGTTTGAAGCTGCCAATACATTATTTCTTTTTAAGGATTGTGTCAGTTGAGGTATTGCCTGTGTTGGGTTTGCATCAAACATTTTGAAACCTAAAGTATCTTCCTATCTACTTTCCCATGTGGTCTTAAGTAATGGTTGTCTCGTGCACTTTCATTCCACTGCCAGCACCTTCAACTGTTGGCCTCACTTTGGTTTCACTCATCAGTCTACTCTATCAGTCAGAGTATTGAATAGGCTGGGCATGTCAGGGTAGTGCTTGGGTGGTGTGGTGTTTACTATGGATGTTTGATCTTTTTAGACCCTTTTCCTAAGTCTCCTTAGTAATTAAACTCCATATATATTTTGCAAGATTCAGTATGTAGATTTTATGGTTAGTCACATGTAAGCCTCTGTATTTATTGTTGTTTAAAAGATATTCTTTCTGCCAAATGTTGGCTCTGCAGATTAAAGGCATGCCCATCAGGCTGCTCCCAGGGAGGACGGACGAACTTCAAACACACTCAAATGCTGATGATCAGGTGCTGACAGAGCGAACTATGCCCCTGATATCCTACAGTTTGTATTGTCAGGTTAACTACACCCAGATGTTACCTGCTGTCTCTTACAGTTTTTTTTTCTTGCTGTTTCTGTTCTGTTCTTTTGTCAGTCCAAGAATGGCTTCTGGAACACAGGAAAAACAGTACCCCACATCTCTGCTTAGTTTTTTCATCTATAACCCTAAGTTCGGACCACGTGAAGGGGAGGTGAGTTTCAGACATTTCCTTACAAGAATCTTATTCCTGTAAGCAGACAAGAATCCTTATATTTTACCCACAACTGTGAAATTTGAAAATCATGTGCATACTTTTTACAAGTGTTGATGGCCGGTGCAGTTGGACTGGAATATCTGAAACTTGAAACTTTCTGGGAAATGAAACGGAGACACACAGGAGTCTTTTATAGGACTTTCTCCTGATTGACTATAAGACATGTCACGCAAAAGTGGTTGATGCTTTTCTGTGATGGGGATTTCACAGGGTATTTATTTATTTGTTTGTGTAATTTAAATGGAATTAAGTTAATGTGATAAACCAATCATTTTATTGCCACTCTGGGCATGTTAGAGAGGTCATAAATTTTAACATTGGAATGAAAGGGGAGCTATGCATGATTTCAAAACAGTATAATGGGGCCATACAAACAAAGACCAGAAGACATGAGACAAAAGAGTTTGCATTTTTAAAAATGAAAATATATGGAGACTAACCCGGAATGTAAATGTTGCATTACATGCAGTGATGCACTTTTCCCAGCTTATTAGGACCCAAGCTTGTATCTACACTCATTCAGCTGATACACTGAGAATCTTTTCAGATATTGCCCAGTCGCTGTCCTTTTTTATTGCTATATAAACTATTATACTGTATTTAGGATTCCATTGCTCTATAAACTCAAAGCAGGTTTGAGTTTCAGACATGATAGCTTTTGTGTATTCTGTGTGACCTTGTTTTTGTATTGGTTGATAAACATTTAATTATGATGCTAACTACTCTAACATTGTCACTGTGTTCTGTTGCACAGGAGGAGAAAAAGATATTATTTTATCATCCCTGTGACATAGAGAAAAATGAAAAGATTCGCAGCGTTGGACTCTGTGAGGCCATTGTTCAGTTCACTAGGTATGCATTTGTGCTTGTGTAAAAATAATAAACATGCGTCTGTGTGTTTGCATCAGACATGAATCATGACTTTCTGTCTTGACACATTCAGTGAGTTTCAAACCTGTAATCAAATGAAAAACCTTTCAAGTTTCTCCCCAAGTGAGGA
Organism: Clarias macrocephalus; assembly: GCA_011419295.1. NCBI lineage: Eukaryota > Metazoa > Chordata > Actinopteri > Siluriformes > Clariidae > Clarias > Clarias macrocephalus. The sequence continues at coordinate 159,687 of JAAGKR010000760.1, read as the reverse complement.
AAAAGAATATTTGTATACTCCGAGTTGAAATTCTTGTAAATGTTTGAAGATCAATAATCAGTAATCTATCATGCAAGAGAAAGAAAAAAAAATGGAAAAGGTCTAAATTGTCACAGAAACATGTAAGATTCACAACATTAATTAGTGCAGTGAGTAACAGGCAAGAAAACATTTCACTTTAAAAGCTGCCAGTGGATTCTCAACAGTACAGGGAATATATCTGTGATGCTAGCTAGTATTAACCCAACAAAAATATGAAGGCCGTAGAATATTTTCTTTTTTTAATATCAGCTAAAAAGGGAACTAACAATGAAAAACTCACATTACCCATCACAGGTGCTAACAAATAGCCTTACAGCTGTGATGATAGTCTGAAGAATAGGGGAAAATATCACACATTTAAAAGACTCCAAAAAACACAGCCTATTAAACTAACAAATAATTCACATCACAGAATCCAATGACAAAATAATTATACACACATTTGATCTAATAACCTCTAGCAATAAAACAAAGAAAGTATGAGCTCATGTTGCTGTTTTCTTGAATGTTTTCATACAGGTGATCCTTGGCTTTAATAAATTCAACAGCGTATTCTTTTATTTCAGAAACTGTTGGTCTTTTATGGAATTTCACGCATGACTGTCTCTTAATTTTAATAAATCCCCCCCCAAAAAAATCTATCCTTTAACCACCACTTAAACTCTAACAAGAAGAATTCTCACATTAAATATAGCTCACAAATTACAAAAACTCCCACATTGTCATTATAAAATCACAATAACTCAGCCAGGATGCTAATAAACCTTTTTGATATACTGTATAATGATCTATGACATTTCTAGTGTAGGCATAGTGATACTCAAATCTAGTGAAAGAATATTCCCACTAACAATGCACAAATCTGATTTGGCCGTTTAAGTAAATCAGTCTTAATTAGTGCCTTCATCAGGCCCTCAGGGAAAGCCTGTTTAGTAACCACATAGGAACAGCAGAGAAATAAAAATCTGATTGGCTTCCTGGGTCCTAAAAACACAGATGCTGCATTACACTGGGATTGTAGGAATGTTTGTAAGTAATACAATATTAAATAAATAAAGTGGCAAGATTTTTTATATTGTGATATATTAGGTGTTGTTCATTGTATGCATGAATAATATTTAATGATCAAAACATATCAGTTGGTGGTAAAATGTACTTATTAGTAGATTCATTTAAAACTAGATTGATGTAAAAAGTCATATATTATGTATGCAGTCTTTTATTCAGTTTTTTGTTATTGTGTTCATTCAATTCAAAATAGCCCTGATGTTCTACTGGTCTTTTGACATTTGCAGGACCTTCTGTCCCACAAAGCCAGCAAAATCACTTCACACTCAGAAAAACAGACAGTTCTTCCACGAGCCTGAGGAGAATTTCTGGATGGTCATGGTATGTACATTTAAGGAGTTTTCTTAATGCTGATGTTTTGGTGTACTGTGCTGTAGAGTAGTGTAGTCTGTAATGCTCTGTGAAACGTTTGATCAGTGTTTGTTTTGTATCCTGAGTAATGGACATTTTTTCTCAGATCTGCACAATTTTAATTGTAAATTGTTAATGAGCATTTAGAGAAGAAATGTAAAATTCCTGAAAGTTCAGGTGCTTCATAAAAGTGGTCGTATCCTACTCGTGCTCCTGAGTGTGTTTAAATGTGTTTAAAAGTGTGTGTTGGCAGAATCATGAATCTGAACTTCAATTAGTATGCGTTAGATTGTGTAGTTACAATGAGTTACTGCGTTACATATGTATTATACTATCATGTTTAAATAACATCTTTCACATTTTCTGCCAAATTCTGTCATTTTATTATTAATTATTCACAACTCTTGTTTATTTATATGGGTGTCTTATTTTCTTAAAAAAATTTTTTTTTTTCCTAAGGTCGTACGGAACCCAGTGGTAGAAAAAACCAACAAAGATGGAAAGCCACCCACTATAGAATACCAAGAAGAGGAAATTCTGGTTTGTATTGTCTTGCTAAATTTGTTTTGTTGTGATAAATCTTTTTGTTAAGGCCACACACTTGTCATTTGTGAACCAGTGACATGGGTGGCATGGATAATGTCTAAGGGATTGAGACTGATCGCTGTATCTAAAAGTGTTTTGTTTTTTTCTTTTCTTTCTTTCCCCTACTGCATTCTAGGACTCTGTTTATGGTGCAGTGTTACAGCAGTGCTACAGCATGTATAAGGTAAACTATATTTTCTGTTCTATCAGAACCCTTGATTGGCTGAGTGCATTTGCTTATTCAGTGCTAAATGTTTGTGGCCTCGTCTCTGTTTCCAGCTTTTCAATGGCACTTTCATCAGGGCATTTGAAGCTGGTGGAGTGGAGCTGCTTATTCAAAAGCTTGAAAAGTTCTTCTACAGGGTAAGATAAACTATTCATAAGGAAAGTGATCTTCATCAGCTAAAAGACTGAGTGAGTTTTATGTGAGTAGTGTGTATGTAGTCCACATTGTAGTAATTAAAACATGAGATCATGAACACCAGACAAATGACTGAAATACCTATCAGTGTTGGATAAAATTTTAATGTATACTTTCTGAAAACAACGTAGTTATAACCTCACCGTTTTTCTTTAGCTGTAATTTTCTTTGTTCGTCTGTAGCTAGTAAGAAGCTCAGCTGTTAGTCTGATAAGTTGGTTCATTTAAATTGTCTCCCTGATGGACCCATGCTTATTCACCTGTCTTAATAATTCAGCTGTGGTCAAGGAAAACCCTTCTCATAACCTCCATTCTAACTCGAGCCTTGGCCTAGTGGCCTTTGTGAAGCTGTAATGTGGTCCGAGGTTGAAATGGCACTGACTGCTGTGCAAAAGCAGTTCAGCATCTTACTGTACATCACTGTCAAATTACATGATGTCAGCCTCCATTAGCAAGACTCTCTGGCATTAGCACTTGTGGCTGCAGTTATTTTTCTAGTCCTTTCCTGACAGACATAATTAATTCTGCCATATCTGAGTTATAAAATGCAGTTTGAGCAGATGCTGAAACTGCTAACAGAAGCAACAATATCTTTCTGGGTTTCTTTAGTAAGGAATAATGAAAAAATAATTAGAGGTCTGGCGCGGATCACGGGACACATCCATTTATTATGATTATGTAAGTGGTCATGCTGTAAAACATATTTTATATGTGTTGTAGTCTGAAAGCTGTCACTGCAGCTGAATTCTGTCAAAAAGCCAAAAAATTAAAAAGAAATTGAGCTTCCCACAAATTAGCGTTTACTATGTATACCATATTAGTGTATGATTCCTGTACTTACAAAAATGCATCTAAAATTATTTATTACTTTTAAGCTTGCTCATGCTATCTTTCTACAATAAGATATGGAGTAAAGTATAAAGTATTGTTTAAAATATTAAGATATTTTAAGAGACTTGGTGGCAAAAGCACTCGTAGAATGATTGATCAAAGGCATATATAAATATAGACATAGTTTTCACTTCTTTTTTTTTCGTATTTGTTATTTTTATGTTTATTATGCCTTCATGAACAGTTCCTTTTAGACATAATTAAGGCTGCCTTTTTTATATTTGAAGATATCCCAATTTTAAAATGCTAGACATTTACTTGTATGTGCAAAAGAGAATATATTGCATTACATTACATTACATTGCTTTGCATTGCATTGCATCACATTGGTTTACCTTACAGTGCATTGCATTACATTGGTTTGCATTACAGTGCATTGCATTACATTACAGTTGAAGGAGAGGCTATAGTAGGACATTTTAAAAATGTTAACAATATAAAGGGGTTCCTCAGTTCACCAGACATAAGCTGTTATAGATTCTGTGTTTTGTGTTTGTTTCATTGTAGTACATACAGACACTGCACCTCCAGTCATGTGACCTCCTGGATGTGTTTGGAGGAATCAGCTTTTTCCCTCTGGATAAAATGACCTACCTGAAGATTCAGTCTTTTGTCAATAGAGTGGAGGAAAGCTTGAGCTTGATCAAATACACAGCCTTTCTCTACAATGACCAGCTCATTTGGTAAACTTTAACACTGCTTATGTGCTAAATAATAAACTGTCTGGCTTAGAGAAAATGTCTCATTTGGGTATGAATTAAGCAAATCCATAAAACCAGTAAATGCATTGGTTAATATTGCTTAAATATGTTGCTTAAACAACCGTGTTGAAAGATGTATCCCATGGTCCTGGAAAGAATGCACATGTCATGCATAGTAACCACTGTACAAACCTCTGAAGGCAGTGTTGTGATCTGGGGTTGCTTTCGTTGGTCAGGTCTAGGGCTCAGCATAATTTTGGGTTTTAGGGGTTAAGAAGTTTTTCCTTCCCCGATGGCACAGGCATACAATGGCTCATATTGTAAAAGAGTGGTTCTGGGAGCATGAGGAATCATTTTCAAATATAACTGTAAGAGAATTTATTTCGGCTGGACACTGTAATTTACTGATGAAGATTTGGCACCAATTAAGCACCAGCACTGACTTTACTTTAAATCTTTAGAGGTTCCTGTCTATTTTTCATACAGTTGTTCTGCTCTGCTTTTGGACATATCACACTTCTTTGGATAAAAAATATTTGTCAAATAAATATATATAAAATAAGTACTGCATGAGATTGCAAATGTTGCCCATTAAATTCTTGAACTATCTCCTCCCACAGTCCAAAGACCGATTAAACAAATTGACCTCTCCCAAATTGCCCATAGTGTGTGAATGAGTGTGTGATTTTGTGTGTATGTGTGTGTGTCCTGCGATGGACTTGCACCCTCTCCAGGGTGTACCCTGCCTCGTGCCCTAAGTCTCCTGGGATAGGCTCTAGGTCCCCGCAACTTTACTCTGCCCTACTTTACTCTATCCTGTATACAGGATAAAGTGGTATAGATGATGAGTGAGTGGTGAGATTGGCAACCCTTCAACCCCTTAAGGGTCTCTTAACGTAAAAGGCAATATTTAGCATAATATTTAAAAACGAACACACCATATTCTTCAGGATTTAAACACAATATGGAACATTACCAAAGTATCCAATACTTAAGTTTTACATTTTATGATCTCTTATTATTATTTCGGCTACTCCCATTAGGAGTCGCCACAGTGGACCATTTAACATTTTATGACCTCTAATAATGTTAATGTAACTTGTGGATTGATTGTTCTGTCCACAACAGTCGAAATGAACAACACTTTACTGAAAATGCTCATGGCTGTAACGTGGCAAAATTCCAAATTTGTTCCTAAACAGCAAGTTGAAATATTTACGTGGATGCATTCCGTTATCAACATTGAGTAACACACTGCAATCTTTGCTAATATATTTTTGTATTTAAGTGTATTTAGTTAGAGGTTCAGATAATGCAGTGTTGACTAACTTTGTTACTTTATTATAATTACTTATGGGTTATTAATGCTGAAGTTCATGTTCAGTCTAAGTTAAAGGAACCTTAGCATAACGCATTAGTGAGATATCTCTATACAGAGAAAAGAATAAGGCATTTCCTAAACGTGTCTGTAACCTCACTCATGCACAGGTTTGGATGCAGACTGAGCTCTGATATTAAAGCTCCTAAAGACCTGCTATTGACGGTAGTTGCTTGTATGTGCAGCATGCTTGGATACCAGATGCAACAGATTCAGATGGAGCAAGCCTTGAAAATATACAAAGCATACTGTAGTATTTTGAATTTGCCAAGTCACATGATCATGCAAATGTTTTTTTTTTTTTTTTTTCAGGAGTGGGCTGGAGCAGGATGACATGCGCATTCTGTACAAATACTTGACAACATCACTGTTTCCAAGGCATACCGAACCGGAGGTGTGGTCATTTTCACTTTTTAGTGCATTTAGCCCCTTTCAGACATGGATTTCTTTAAATTAACCTAACGGCATCTGAACACTTTATGTGCACACAAGTTATGACGTGCTAATGTTGGATGTTGTTAAATACAGTAAGTGGGTTTACCAATCATCACAGTCTAGGTGATGTTTTATAAAACTATGACCTAATTCCAGGCGTTCCTCTGCTGTTGTTATAATCGCAATAAATAATGGTTTTGGTGGACTTTTGAGCAAAAAACACAATGATGTCTAAAAATTGGCCATTGTCCTGGATGAGCTAAATAATGATAACGAGAAAAAAAATTCTCCGTACACTCTTATCTATCAGTCATGTTGTAAGAAAATGCTGACCTTGATAGGTGTAGGCATGACTGAGTGAAGTTGTTGAGAACAGTAGCATGACCTAATACTGAATGTCGTAAAGCTTATGTGCCATGTCTGGGTAGGGTTTTATTTGAGTTTACATGGAACTGTATAGCATTCTATGTAGAACACAATTTAATTTTCTATGTATGTGGCCCGGCAGCTCGCAGGCAGGGACTCGCCTCTGAGACCGGAGGTGACGGGGAACCTGTTGCACTATGGCAGGTTGGTACAGCACTGTCTGCTCTTGACATGCACCACATTTCTGATCCTCTTCCTGCGTTAGACTCGGGTGTCCAGGGTAGGTGGCTCAGTTGACAAAGTCCAGCTCTGATAGATTACCTCTGATCACGTAGCGCAAAAGAAATTAAAGTGCTCTGATGGCGTGGAACAAAGACCTGTTCCCTCCGAGTCCGTACTGGATGGTGGATTATAGGTCAGTGAGTGCACCAGCATGGTTTGTGTTGCAGCTTATTGGCAGTAGTGTTAGCCCTGCAGATTACTTTTATACAACTGAGTGGAGCTGATAGAGTGTTGGCTTTCTTCAAGCAGGCTGATTAGATTAGCCCCCTGAGTCTCCTGCAGCAGGCTTGTGTACACAAACATGATGTTTATGTGATCAGGGCAGAGAACGAGGCCAGGGCTCTTAATCAAAGGCTACATGAACACTATTCACTTCCACACCAGTAATCCGCTGATCACTTCCTCTAGACAGGTAAACTAGGGTATAGTAGTGTCAGGTTACAGTTGTTCAGTTTTGTTCAACTGGTGATGGTTGATTTGTACAATGTTATTTTCTTTATACAACAGTGGACATTGTGTGTGTGTGTGAAGCAAGAAAAGTTTTACAAATGAAATCAGTTTTAAATGTAACTGTTATTAATCCGTTGTTATCTACTGCACACATGCGCTCTGGTTCATATAATGTAGTTATGTCAATTGGAACATTTCTAAATTTTGTTTAAAAAATTTTTATTTAACTACACATTTCCATTATTCATGAATAAAAAATATCCAATTAGAGGAAAAGAAAAACTCTCTGTGATGCCATGAGCTGTGTAAACAGGAGACCAAACAAAATACATGCAGTTTCATAATAAAATTTATATAATTGTGTTTGGTCTTCTTACACTCTCTTTTATTAATTATCCAATCAATAAATGCATAATAATAATATAAATAATAATAATTATTATTTATTTATTTATTTATTTATTTATTTTTCTTTTTGTCCTTCCTGTTTGTCTGTTGAGTAAACTCAATTTTTTGTATGCTTGTAAAGCATAAAGTAATCAGGCTTCCCTGCTTGCTCATTACACATAACTTTAATGTTAGTAGCTGAGATCATTTACTGGTGTGGAGGTATGGAGTTCAGTGACACAACTGGTTGAATAAGCACTCTATTTTGTTTTAATCAGAATAGGATGTCGTGTTCTTCGTCTGCATTTCTAATAACCATCTTTTCTAGCTTGATTCCCTTGATCACAGCAGTATGTGTGTGCAACTTCTCTTTGAATAATCCTTGATTTAACATTTAGATTAGATTAGAATTAACTTTATTGTCATTGCACATAGTTACAAGGCAACGAAATGCAGTTAGCATCTAACCAGAAGTGCAAGTTAGCAGTGCAATATAAACATATATACCGATCTATAATCCTTGTATGATAAAAGTAAGGTCTATGTATAATTTGTATTACAGGGGGAAAGAAAAAAAAATTGTACATGAATATACACTGTAAAGTGAGCATAGATGGATAAATTAATGTACAAAATAGTTGTAAATCTACAGATATGTCTGGTTATAAATATTTGGAATAAAAAATATACAGAAACTATATATAGGTGAATTTACATTATGTATACCTATACACACATCTACATATATAAATATACACATATTAGTGTACAGTCCATGTGCAGACTGTACAAATGAATGAACGGGAAGTATTTACAGAGGTATTAAACAAGAATGTTGGGTTATTCGTGATGGTGGTACTGTCTATGTAAGGGGTACAGTGTTCAGTAAGGTAACCACTGTGGGGTAAAAACTGTTCCTCAGCCTGCTGCTCTTGGCTTTTAGGCATCTGAACCTTTTCCCAGAGGGAAGGAGAGAAAACAGTACATGTGCCGGGTGAGAGGTGTCCTTCACGATGCTTCGTGCTCTACGCAGAGACCTCCTTTTTTAGACTTCCTCAATGACAGGAAGTGGGGTACCAATGATACGCTGAGCAGTTTTTACCACCCTTTGGATGGATTTACGGTCCGAGACAGAGCAGTTACCATACCAGGCTGTAATACAGCTGGTTAGTATGCTCTCTAATGCACAACGGTATAAATTGTTCATTATGTCTTTAGAAAGGTGATTCTTCCTTAATAGTCTCAAGAAAGCTTCCCAGCGCCTCTTCTTTCTGACGAAACTGGTGGTATTAGTGGACCAAGTCAAATCCTCAGAAATGTGTATCCCCAGGAACTTGAAGTTTGTAACACGGTCGACCATTGTCCCGTTGTCGACATTGTCGACATGCCTAGCTATTGGAATTATAGGAGAAGAAACTTGGATGATGGATGATGTTTTGCTCTTAATTCGTTCATTTTAGTTTAATGTTTCATTAGCTATATAGCTTGGTAACTGGGTGACTCCATGAAAATAGCATTAAAAATGTATTTCCAACAACTATTAACTTTATTACACCCTGTATAAAGTCCAGAGTATAACATAGATGGCAAATAGCTGCAGTTTGCATGGAGTGAACCAAATCTGTCCTCTGATTTTTATTTCACCTGCTCTTTTGTCTTTTATAAATTAGATTCTTAACTGGACCAGCCAACCTAAAAGATCCAGAAACGAAATTCAGGTTTCCGAGAATATTTGTGAACACTGAGAACAATTACGAGGAGCTACATTTGATAGTTTACAAAGTAAGTGTGTGAGCTGTGTTTACTTGTTAGATGATCGTCCGTCAAAAGAAAGTATTGTATAAATTAAGTTGAAACCGTTTTTATATCAATCTTAAACATAAATATCCATCATCATCATTATCATCATCATTATCATCATCATCTCCCTTGCAGGCCATGAGTGCTGCTGTGTGCTTTATGGTAAATGGTGAGTTTACTATGTTTCTCCATTTAAGTCTTGGAGCTATGTTGGTTGATTTTAGATGTAGGACTTGAAAGCTTAATATGTCCCATTTGATTAACATTTCTTGCAGCATCAGTAGAAATGACACGAGAGTTTTGTGAGCAGCTGGATGCACTGGTCGGACCTCAGCTCACGCTGCTAGCCTCAGATATTTGTGAACAGTACAACATCAACAGGAGGATATCAGGGTCAGTATTAATCTATAGTGTAGTTTAATTATTAATTACATTCTCAATTTAATGACTAGTTCTCTTTATTTCTTTCAAACAAATCTGTGCTTATAATATAATCTATGTCAGAGAATTATTGAATCATGAAATTTTAGAGAAGCTTAGAGAGTAGTGCAGGCTGAATGGCAAATCTCAGGTTTGTAATAAATGCAGGTAGTCCCAGGCTTACGAATGAGTCGGCATCACCGGTTTCGAAGAATCTGTCCGTAAGTGCTGATAAAAAATGGCTGTCCTGTAAAGTTGTCTTGATAGTGAATAATCCTGATTTTGGAAAATCCTCAACAAAACAGTCCAATACAATGGAAAACAGCTCTGAGACATAACTGTGTTTGGGATTCTCTTCGCGATTTTAAAGCGCAGACACAACAATGTTACATTTGACATGTGTAAGAAACATTTCCTTAGGCCCACTTGATGGGTTGGAGACAGACTCAGTCAATTGGATTGGTATGCTCTACATTTTAAATTTGTGTCAAAGGCGTATAAGACTTGAGAACAAATCCGACTTACAAATATGCTCCCAGAACGGAACTCATTCGTAAGTCAGGGACTACCTGTAGTTAGTTCTACTACATTATACTCTACTCCTAGAGTAGCATTTTCCAAAATTTTCTAAGCAAAACATTGTATTATGATGAAGTTTCCTGTAAGGAGTAATTTGATATTTATTTACGAGCATCTGCCGTCAGCATTTTGTGACCGTGAATTTTCAGGCTTAGAAAAGAGTTTGATTTCACAGTAACAAGTGCATTAATGAATTATTATTATTATCATTTTTCTTTTCTTTTTTTTAAAAATCGTAATTAGAAAGTGGGTAAACAGCTATGCTGTAATGTAACTGACCTGTTTCATGGATGCTAAATGTAACTTTAAGTTAAAATATGATTAATATATGTCCTTTAATTAATTTAAAATGTTATCATTGGTGAAAATTGCTATCACACTACCCTGGGTGTTGATCATTGTTCTATAATGGCATGCCTCCAATAGAAGATGAAGAATTTTATCATTTAAAATCACAAAATAAAATATGTAAAAATGTAAATCAAAAGTGGCCATGGTACCACTCACCGCTAAGTGTTTTTACTAGGGCTTCTTATGTATTTTGTAAATATTTTAATGTCAGTTTGCAAAGTATGTGTTTTGTGTTTGAATATGAGTAGGCCAGAAAAGGAGCCGCAGTTTAAGTTTATCTACTTCAACCACATGAACTTGGCTGAGAAGAGCACCATCCACATGCGCAAAACAGCTAGTGTGTCTCTCACCTCTGTCCACCCCGACCTCATGAAGATCCTTGGAGACATCAACAGTGATTTTGCTCGGTAGCTACCATCTCAGAACTGTGCCCTGATGATTGATCTAATACATCAAATGCTGTTTATGTAATTGATAATGTCTCAGAATGACCTTTTCTGTATATCCTTTGCTCATGTCTCTAAGGGTTGATGCAGATGAAGAAATCATTGTAAAAGCAATGACTGACTACTGGGTAGTGGGAAAGAAATCAGATCAGAGAGAGCTGTATGTCATTTTGAACCAGAAGAATGCCAATTTAATTGAAGTAAATGGTATGTCTTGGTGCACTAATACATTTTTTCCCCCAGAAATACAGTTTTGATGATGACAGTTATACAGTATATGGTTACGATCATGTGTTAAAGGTGTGCAATAATTTAATTGTCATGTCACTTAGTTCAATTTTGTTCATCACACTTTCTCTTTTTGCATTACAGAAGAGGTTAAGAGGCTTTGCGCAACACAGTTCAATAATATTTTCTTCTTGGATTGAGGACAAAAAAAAAGAGAGAGGGAGATACGGACGCACTACAAACTGTCAGCTGTTCATGTTTTACTGACAGCATCAGTGTAATGCAATAATTGCATTGTAAAAAATGAATTTTCATATTATGCAATTTTTAAAAGATTTTTATTTAATCTATACAAAAAAAAGACTGCATTCTTGTAATTAATTAGAAAATTTAAATCAAAATTTTACTGTATATATAATATTGACATGTCTGCAGCACTTTTGTTTCATTCCCTTTGTTTTTGCTTCTTTTGACCGAATAGTCACTGAGGAATTAAACTGCATTAACTGAGTCAGACTATATTTGTCATTTAAACTGTCCTTTATGCTGTTGGGTCATCTTCATTATGGTTTGTTAATGTTTTCCACTTTTTTCAATTGACATTAAATTTTAATTCACTCCACTCGTTTTTTTGTATGTGTGTGTTCATGCTCATAATGCCTTAAAGATGTAGAATTTAAGCTTTTAAAAGGCAGACTGAGAGGCAAATCTCAGGTTTGTAATAAATTCAGCTAGTCCCCGATTTATGAATGAGTCGGCCTCACTGGTTTTTATGAATTTTTAGGGTAGCTCAGTGGTTAAGGCATTGGATTACGGTTCAGAAGGTTCCAAGTTTAAATCCCATGACCATGAAATTGTCCCTGCAGCTTGTGTGGTTTTTTCACTTTATAATTAATTTAATTAGGTGATATTTTTATATAAGTTTATGTTTTGACTGTTGTTGCATAACTTGTGGTATGGAAGTAATCAATTTTTATACAAATGATTGGGGGGGCGGGTTATCTGGAGCATATTTCAGCAGACTTGTCATATATAATGTTTTTTGAAAAAATAAAATAAGAGACCACTGCAATTTACTCCAGAAAACTTCTGGAATGTAATCAGGAAAAGATGGATGATCATAAGCCTTTTTGTTCCTATAACTGTACGTTTTACGTACGTGCGCAGGCGCCGGGGGAACGACCAATCAGCGCCGACTTCCGGGAATCCATCAGCAAATCAAAACGAGAGTGTCAAATTTTCAAAACCTACCCGCCATGTTTTGTGTGTTTTAACCGAAGGAAGAGGACGTCGTTTGTTTACTGCGTATTTGAGTTTAGATCAGGATAATTGCCAACGAACGGGCGGGTTTATCACATTAACAGGTAAGAATTAGATTTCAAATATATGTTTACAGTTAATTTTAGCTAGCTTGTGCACTAATGTTTGCTACAAATATAGCTTTGGTTCGTTATGCTAATAATAATATGCTAATAATAAACAAGAGTCCTAATGTTTTATTCCTTTTACGTATGTTTACGTGTTATACGTTTATATATCCTAATAATCAGGTAAAGGTGAATTGTTAAGTTTTAGCAGTGCTACAGATTATGCTCTACTTATGAGTATTAGATTTTAAACTAGGATTTGAACATACTTTGTTTTAGCTGTTGTGAGTGTTGTCATCCCTTGGACAGTATATACACCCTATGAACTTCATATACTTGAAATTTGTCATAATCTTTTCTTGAATTTATATTACATTACTAACAATTACATCCAGGAGTGATTATGAAACACCCCTTTCTTCATTTAAATGCACAAAGATTACTAAATTGAATAATATTATTTGCAGCATGGATTCTCGCTTTGCGCATCTTTACAAGCGAGACAGTAGTGTCTCCATGATCAGAGTGAAAATGTCCAGGCGGAGGTCCCAAACACAAAAAGAGAACAGGGCAAAGATGCAGAACGTCCGCAGACACCTGGACCAACTACCTGAGCTGGACCTCTCTGTGGATGTCTCCACTCTTGAAAAGTCAGTCCTTTTCTCCCAAGAGATAGGACACAATGCCAAAGCTAATAAAAGTAAGATGAGTTTACTCTCTCACCAATATATTTTTTTTCAGTAAATGATGCATTAAATAACAGTTTTTTTTATTTATTTATTTATTATTATTTTTGTTTGTTTGTTTGTTTTTCATCAGGTAACAGTGCCATAGAAGAGAGGAGAAAGATGCTGGAACGTTTTAAAGAAAACAAAGCGCTGCAGAAGGAGAAAGAAAAGCGAGAAAAAGAAAAGAAAGGCACGTTTAAGGTCGGTCTCTACCGCCCACAGCCCCTGGGTTACTTGCCCTTGAATCCTGTTCAACCGAGCACAAAAAAGGTCAGCTTAATTTTATTTGCATGCACATTTGGACTTTGTGGCTTACAGCTGTAATTCTCAGTGACTCGTATGCTTTTGTTTCAGACCACAGAACGTATACAGTCCACCAGAGTGACCCGCTCAATGAAACAGCATCTGCAGCCAAAGGTACATTAGTCTTCAGCATTCTATATTAATTCTTATGTTCTTAAACTTGCTGCATATCTATTACATATGCACTACCAGTCAAAAGTTTTAGAAACCCTTGATCTTCCTTTATTTGTCATTATTTTCACCATTGCACATCATAACTGATTGGCACATCTAAACTATGAAAGAACATGTATGGAATTATGTAGTTTAAAAAAAAAAGTGTTAAACAAACCAGAATGTTTTCTATTTTTGATTGTCCAACGTGGCTACACTTAGCTTTGGGAGAATGCCATTAGTGTATGAAGCTGTTATCAGATTCATGAGATAGATAATCACCTTGAATGGTTTTCAGTTTACAGCTGTGCCTTGTCGAAAGTTAATTTGTGATGTTTTAACGTCAAGTAGGCTTTTCAACCGTATACATTTCCGTACACAGTGAAATGAAACAACGTTTCTCTAGGACCAAGGTGCTACATACATGCAATAGAGATAAACAGAAACTAACTAGCTTACTAGGATACCTAATTAACTGACTTTTTAAGACAAACCAAATTGACACCATAAATGAACAAAAACTATTTTAAGTGCTATACAAGAGACAACACAAGGACAACATGACGTACAAATGTGTAAACAAGAGAACGACACAATGCAATATACTGTGAAAGTGAGTTGTAAACATTTATTGTAAGTAGTAGCAGAGATGGGAAAGAGTGGGGAGAGGCTCAGTGTGTTAAGGCTCTGAGTTACGGATCGGAAGATCGGCGGTTCGAGCCCCAGCTGCTGTTGGGCCCTTGAGCAAGGCCCTTAACCCTGTCTGCTCCAGGGGCGCCGTAAAAATGGCTGACCCTGCGCTCTGACCCCGGCCTACTAAGAAGAAGCTGGAATATGCGAAGAATAAAGAATTTCACTGTGCAGTAATGTATGTGTGACCAATAAAGGCTAACTTAACTTAAAATGACAAGCCTCAGAAACCGCTGGTTTATAGCACCTCTGATTAGACCCCTCACAAATGCTCCTCAGATTTCTGTATTTATGACGCCTTTTTCTGTTTTTCACACAGCAGCAAGTGGAAAAACAGACTGCACCGAAGAAGGGTAGGTTTTTCTGTGACTTTTTTTTTTGTCTTTTAATCCCATCACCCTCTCTCTTTCATGTTAACCATGTCCATTCGAAAGCACAGTATAACTACACAGTAAATTAGCTTTCATATTTTGGTCAACAGCTGAGCCGCCCAGCACGAGAGCTAATAAATCATCAGCCCCATCAATTCCTAGAAGCAGAACTGCTGCAGGTAAACCACTGACAGGTTTTCCACACTGTCTCTCATGAGCCTCAAAGCTGATGAATTGTCTTTGTTGGATATAGTTTGGGATTTAAGTCTTCTTGTCTCTGATAGTTGAACCAGTTGTCAGAGCCCCAACCACCCGATCAGCTGCTAAAAGTGTGACTGCAGCGGTAACGACCAAGCCTGTGACTAAACCTGCTGCAGGTACTTTGGCATCCTTTCATTACCCTGATGTTCTCAAAATCCCTAGGTCTTCATTTATATGCACATTAATTCTGTCTCCTTTCCCCCTGATTTTCGATCTGTTGCTCTTCCCCTCTGTCTAGATCTCAGACCTGCAAAAACTAAATCTGCTAATAAGCAAACTGCAGCACCCTCTTCAGGTAGAGGAAAGACAATGCAGGGTAATGCACAATACATGTTTTAAAGAAACTTGTATATGTTGTGAGGCATTTTATATACATATCCAGACTCAATATCATCTTTCCAACAGAACATACTGAATCTGTGGCAGCAGAAAAGAAGGGAATTAAGGTAAATAAACATGCAGAGACCTACAGCTTGGCCCTTTCTGTCTGTCTGTCCTAGCCATGTATGTATGATTTATCAAAACTAACTAACTAACTACGCTCATGTTTTCCCAGATTGCCGATGAGGTGGTCACGGCAGTGAATCCGTCCCCTCCCGAAGAGGAAAAAATGGTGGAGGAAACCAATGTGACTCCAGTTTCATTTGCTCCCCAAGGATTTGTGTTCCAGCCCCCTTCTGGTCTAAGAACCTTCCAGCCCACACCCCTTTCCCCTCGCTCTGCTGATGCCTTCCTCTCACCCAGGTATTTCATTCATGCACCAATGAAGTGCCCCTATTAGTGCTATTAACAAATAATTCAACAATTGTTTTGACATGTTTTGCATTAATTACACAAATTTTTATTTTTACTACCTTCAGCTTTTCAGTGGAACCCCAGATGGAGTCTGTGAGCCCAACTGCTCTACCATGTGACTCTTCCTCTGCTCCTCCTCCATCCTCACCTCCACCCTGCATGTCAGAACTTTGTCCTCCTACGAACGTGTCTGCTCCTTCTCAAATACCTCCTGCCTCACCTCCTGCTTCTCTCTCTCACCCACCACCTTCTGTGCCTCCTGCCTCTCCTTCTTCCTTTGCGCCCTTGGAGCCTCAGCATGATGTGCCTTATTTCAGGTGAGACCGAATTTGTGTGCGTGCGTGTGTGTGTGCACATGTTATTTATGTTGCGTGTGTGTGTGCGCGCACATGTTATATTATGTTATATTCCTGAGTGTATATGTGCTTGCATGTGTTCTATAGGGCAGTAATGGCTAGTGAGACAGAAAGGTTGACTGGGTTGTCAGAACTTTGGCAATTGCGATTTGATGATTCCTCCATTCCGGAAGAAAGTAAGTGGGCAGTCAATATAAAGGTTAAAGTTCACTGAAATTCAGTCTTCACTTGGCAAATGCTTGTACATCCATAATATACACTTGTCCATCGGTTCTCTGTCCCACTAGTGCGGGACCGCATGCGTACGGCTGTTGGCCAAGCCAGGTTACTGATGAAGGAGCGTTTTGGTCAGTTCAATGGCCTGGTGGACGACTGCGACTTTGGCAGGGGAGAGAAGATCACCACCTGCACAGACTTGCAGGGGTTCTGGGACATGGTATACTTTCAGGTGATTACTGAAATTTTTCTTTTATATAATCCTTTTTTTCCCCTCTATCCTATAATAAGTAAGAAAGTGTCATTGTATCATGTGCTTTATACTGTTTAAACATCCCAACAATCAGTAAATTCTCATCACCCTGCCTCTTGCATTAGGTGGAAGATGTTGATAAGAAGTTTAATGCATTAAAAGAAGCTGAAGCCCGGGGATGGCAAGAGGAAATCAAGCCTGTCACCAGGCAGAAAAAAGTGATCAAGGTATATACTGTAGGCAGTCTTTACCTTACTTCCTGTGTGTTCAAATTTATATTTGTTTTTGTAATGATTATTCCAGTCATTTGGAAAATTGTTATCCAAGTAAACTTATACAGGATGAACAGTTTTAAATGTTGCCACCTACGCAATCTTGAGAATAGCTCAGTTTCCATCGACAATATTTCTCCAGTTGGAATGAAGTCATTTTGATTAGGCTTAACTGTTTACATAGGTGACGATCCAGTAAGATCAGAGTCATGCACTTAATTTGAGTCGATGATATCTAGCTGTTCTATTCATTCAGCACTTGTTCCTCAAGGTAGAAGTAGCTATTTGCATATAGCGTATACAAAGAAGACACAGACGATCAGAATGTATCTACAAGCCGATTTAATCCTCAATACAGACGTGACAGTGCGACTTATGGCTTACTCCCAAAAATGGGACGTATACTATGAAAATTGAACCTTGCAATGTGAAATCAAAATCTTGAGTAGAAGGGAAGTTATGAGCAGTTATGTGCCAGATTATGAACCGCAAGTTTTGACCGTGTCCTACACATGTGGATGCGTCTTAAATCGAGCACTGAACAAAATTTAATGAATCTTTTGCAGTATTTGGGTTATCTTCCTAAAGTTTAACCTGCATCATAAGTGAAATCAAAATGTTGAGTAAAAGCAATGTTATGAACAGTTATGTTACTTTAAAATAATCTACTTGCTCAATGTAAACAAACATCTGATCCAACAGATGTTAACTAGAATAGCTAAACTGATTTTTTTTTTAAATTATTATTATAAAAATGATGTATTTTACTGGGATTAGTTAATATTTTCACAGCTGAAATAACTTGGTGTTGAAATTGAATAAGTAAATTTCAATATTCTGTAGTGTTCTAAAACAAAACCTAATATTGATCTGATCTACTTTTTCAATTCCTTATGCGTAATTGACTCCAGTTACTGAACACTGAGTGTATTTGGCTGACGGCGAAAGAAGTACATCTTGGCGTAGAGATGCTTAAACTTACACAAATTTTCCTTTGTATTAATAAGTTATTCAGAGAGTTCTGTCATACAGAAACATGGGCAGACATGTACATCGGCTTCAACCTGAATTAACCACTGATTACTTTATTACCTTATTCTCAGCTTTAAACTATTTCTACAAACTATGTACCCGTCAACAGTGGGTACTTGCGTTAGTATCTAATAAATCCAAATTTTATATGCTTACAAAATATATGTAAGAATTTGACTTCCATTTTGCTTGTTGAGCAGATATGTGGAGTATGTTAGTAATGCATGTGTTTCCTGTGCATGTTCATGCAGAAGCCACCTGTTGCTGGAAGTAAGACTGGAGCAGGTGTGGGGGCCAGTGCGGCTGCAAAGAGTCGTCTGGCTGCAGTGAAAGCTGCCATGAAGGCCAAGCAGGCTGCAGCCACTAAAGCTGCTGAGGCTTCAGACAGAGCTCAAGACGATTCGGCTCCTGCTTCAGATACCCCGGCTAACACGTTGACTGCCCCGACGGTCGTTTTTCATGGAGGCTTCTTCCAGGTGGAGAGTCCAGTCAAAGTAATTGGTATGAGTCTTAATCGTTTTACAGTCTTAATCGTTATCTCCGTACACATTGTGATGTTTTGAAACTGTGTGTCAGCTGGATAAAGGTATGAACGAAATTATCCCCAGGTGCTGTAAGAAGATCGTCTCGGCTGAGCGCGGCTCCATTTAGCCAGTGTTCCCCACGTGGGTCTAAATTTAGCACACCAAGCAGGCAGCAGAGGCCCACTGCAGTCGTTCGTCCATCTCCTCTTCCGTGCATCCTCACTCCCTCTAGAAGTGCACCTCCTCCTGCATCTCCTCCTACCTCTCTTGCTATGGTAGCTCACACCACTGCTTCGCCTGCCTGTACTCCTAAACAGCACATTGACCCCCTTCCCTGCTCTCCCAAACCCCTTCACATCAGCCCTGAACAGCACAAGACTGCCCCCTATGCGTCACCTAATGGAGACACGGACACACCAATCAGCCAGCATGATCATAACACCAGTCTCAACAGCATCCAATCAGACCTCATGGTTACACAAGCAGGTGATCAATTGAACCAGTCAGCCGAGATCAAGCCACACAATTCTCCAATCCAGTCAGAGAAAGAACTGGCACTTCATCCTCCTGCGAATCCATGCAGCAGTGCAGAGCTTGAAAGTAATCAAGAGTCTGCCATGGGGGCATTGTCCCACGAGATGACTCAAGACACTGTGGTTGCTGAAGTGGACATGTTCCCATCAGACAGTCAAACTCATGCTACGAGTTTCACCCATTCGCCTCCAGCGTGCAAGACACCTCCCCGAGCGGAGGCTGTGGAGAACTGTGTCTCAGTCCCTTCCTCTCCCTGTGTGATGTCCACCATACCACAGCAAGTCCAAATCCTCCCTGCAACACCATCAGACAAAACTGACACGTGTGTCAATGAAAGGTAGGCACCACTACTTAATTTTAGTCGTATATTGATGGACGTTAAATAAGAGTTCTTAAACAAGCCAACCTTTGTTCACACTTCAAAACCTAACATGAACTTGGGAATTCAGGTTTAGGAAGCGTTGTCAGGAGGCCATATTTTTCTTTATTGATTGGTAATTTACAATGTGGTTACTTCCTGACTTAATTTTCAAATTTGTGTATTTTATGCATTGATTTATTTCCTTATTTAATTTGTAATTAAATTTTAGTAGTCATACAGCAAATGCTGAGATTTTTCCCAGTCATTTAAATTTTATGCTTGGGTCTCTTCTTCTGTCCAGTCCTTCTTAGCCAGGTGTTTAAAAAAATGCTTTATCTATATATCCACCCATTATATTTGTCTCAAGACCTGACCATTGGTTTTCCGACTAACAAAATGTAATTGGGTGCCTTTTGTTTTTTTTTTTTTTTTTTTTTTTTTGTAATACATAATGGTGTTTGTGTGTTTTTAACAGATCTCCTGTCAGTGCAGATGATATAGTGCCTCAAAATCAAGACAATGAGGTAATCATAAGACATCATCTGGACATCATGCTTATGGGGAAATTCCATGATTTATAATTTTTCTATTATTATTTTAGAATCTTGCTGGATTAGACTTTGAACGATATCTGCAACCCACAACCCGATGTAGCTTGTCACCTGTGCAGAGCATGGCACTGGACGAATTGTCCCTTGGCCTAGAAGATGCTGAAATGGAGAGCCCTCAGTCTCAGACGGAGGAGCCAGTTCAGGATGCACTGATGACTCCTACAGGTAGGTACTCTAGGTG
The DNA here is from genome assembly GCA_011419295.1 of Clarias macrocephalus. Taxonomy (NCBI): domain Eukaryota; kingdom Metazoa; phylum Chordata; class Actinopteri; order Siluriformes; family Clariidae; genus Clarias; species Clarias macrocephalus. Next base: position 139,499 of record JAAGKR010000760.1, on the reverse strand, counting down.
TCCACATTGCTGGTGCTTTCACCTTGGTGTTTCACAAAGGGGGTCTAAGCATGTGCTGTCACCACTGACTGGCTTCTTCACATTTTTTGATTCAGCTTTTCCCAGAATGGCACCATTGGTGGTCACTCCCTGGACTGACGAGGTGGATTTGAATTTCTAATGCACTTTCTCACATATAACAGCACTATTTATATGGCTGTGATACAATTTTATTTTTACCAGCATTTAAGATGAGTTTCAGATCAACAGCTGTGGTGGTAAAAATTTCACATGTCTCACTGAGCTTCTGTTATGTTTCAGATGACTACAGGTCAGTTGCTGTTCACCCCCGAGCTGAAGGAGAGAATAAGACAGTCAGTGTGTGAGCGTGACCTCATGATGTTTACCCCGCCTACTGATATTTAATTTGAGCAAAGATGTGGACAAGCATTGTGTGGGGTTATGTGTTACTTTTTATAGTAAAATTGGTATTAATTATATTCAGATTACCAAATTTTATATATACTTTCTGCATTTACACAATTTAGATCAATTAAAATTAACTTTTTTGAGAAAAAAAAATTCATTGCTTCTTTTTTTTCTTGATGGTTGGTGGGTGATTGATATCCAGAGTGGTAGAGGAGGTCACAGGGGTCAGAACTGCAGATGGATCGTTAAGGGTATCTAAGACGTCACTTCTCTCATCTTCCTCCAATTTTTCTTTGATCTTCTCCTCATTTTCTTTTGATCTTTCCTTTTCTTCTGCCCTCTGCTGCTCCCTTAGCCTAAAGACAAAATGTCTGCTTAACAATGGGTTGTCTATTTTATTACCATATATATTGATCAGGAATTAATGAAATAATCGTCCTGCCGTGTAAGTAAGACCTGGCGAGATGCCATGTAATTGAATCAAAAGGTTCAATACCTAGCAATCGCCTTAGCCTTTTCTAGGGTAAGTCTGTTGTCTGTGGTTTGTCTTTGGTGTTCCTCTTGCAGCTCCTTTTCACACACCAACTTGTGTTCATATGCTGGGAATAATATGTTCGTAAAGAAATGGTGAATACGGTTTTTCCAGTTCTCCACCTGTTCTTCTGGTCGCTCTTCTTTAGCCAACTCTATCCAATAATACACAAAGCATAGTAAGAGACAGGTGGTGATAGAGATGGTTTTGGATGAGCAAACTTGAACTTTAACTACCTACAGAATGAACCCCAGTGTTGCACATACACAATAGGCTTGCTTGGAGCCATTCAGTCTAGTCTATACACAAAATATACAAAATCCTTTTAAAGTGCTGTGGACCAACTTTTATAACCTAGTCTGTACCTGTGTTTATACTTGGTGGTTTGGTCATTTGTGTGTCATCAACTAACACACTGCATGTAGATTCTTTGTTCAATTCCATTTCAGATGCGTCTGTAATGGCCAGGTCAACTCTGTGATCTAGTATGTAATAAAAAAGCCAAAGAGATCCATATTTATATGTGAATCTAAAAAGTATTTGTAAAGCGTCTGAAAGAGCATAGTACCTTTAGGTTTTATTTCTTCAGTACAGGATAACTGTGGGGTTGCATTGGATTTAAATTCCTACAAGGAGACGTTTGTTAGAAAATATATATAAATTTTTTCCTTCCCTAAACAGTACTAAAAAAAACTGCTAATATATAAAAATATATATATAAAAACTGTTGGTTTACACTGGTGGCAGCAGATGAATTGATGGTGCTTGAGGGTGGCGCTTCTGGCTCATTTTGCTGGAGACCAAAATTGAATTGTGTACAATTAGGTACGTATGCAAATCTCATTTAGGTTAAAGGAATAATTCTGTTTGTTTGTTTGTTTGTTTGTTTTTCCCAAGTCTGTCTTCAATCTAAATTGTGGCGCACTTTACAATAGGTCTTGGTCTTTAAAAAAAAAAATTTGCACAATGACTGTAAAGTTTGTCACCTGAAATGCAAATACAATGGAAGTAATCCGAGTAAACCGGAGTCCACGACTCTTGTTCTTTGCAAAAATGCATTCCAAAGTTCAGGAAGTTTCTGCAGTGAAGTAAGACGTACGGCTAGTTCCAGGGAAACAAGAGAGTTAAATTTGTACCAAATACACAATCATTTTGACAAACTCTATTATGCTCTGCAAAAGCTTAATTTGAGTCAATTGGAATTTGTCCCTGGTTACTTACATACTTGTGAATACTTATAACGAAGACCTATTGTAATGTACCTGTATGAAACTCAAACTCAAGGTTGATTTAAGAACAAAGAAAAAAATGAAATTTTAAGGAAAAAAAACATTGTATTAGTGCTAATATATTCGCAATTTTTATTTATTTTTTTCCCGAGGTGTCAAAGTTAAGCTGCGAGTGCGTCACTTCCTGGATATCTTCACTAACCTGAGAAGAAGCCTCCTGGCTCAGAATAGCGTTGTCTTTCACCTGATTTCCTGATGCTTTCGCAGGATTCTGTTGTGCAGTTCTGACTCCAAGTGTGTCCTTCACTTCAGCACAGGCCAGCAAACACTCAAAGAACTCGAGAAAAGTGACCTGCAATAAAGTTCAACAAGATCCCATTCCAAAATTTTTTTTTTTTTTAATTAAATAATTAAAATTTATAGCAGGGATTTCCCAAACCATTCCACTTTAGTCCAACGTTTTCTACCAAATAGATCATATGTTTTAATGTACTTTATATTCATTGCTCTGGACTGACTGGTTTGAGAGTTTTCGACAACTGGGTTGCATTATCATGACCGTTATATTTAGGATGTGAGGTTAACAGTGAACCCAACCTCCAAATCCAGGTTACTGTGAGAAGAACAGTAGATCACAGGGTTTTCTACTGAAAGGATCTCTAGCAATCTTCTTGGGGTTAGTGTCTGGTCAAAGAGATGTAAAACCTGTAGAGAAACAATTGATAATTGGTTAAATGAAGTTTTATTTCATTTTGGTATCAGTGATAAACTCTATACCTTAAACATCCAGATGAAGTGTCTGGCCGTCATGATGTCGGAGATGGCAGATGAGGTTACTCTAGGGATAGTCTGGTAGATCTCCCAGCATTTGTTAAGATAGGTCTTGCCTATCGCAGCACGAAGCGGATGGCAGTAAAGATGCCCTGTGTTATATGTTATACATCAAATATGGGCCTTGGCTGATTCCACTTCAATAAAAAAATTTATTCAAGTAAAATGATAGCATATATCACACTGTACGAACACCAAATTACCTTTAACATTCTTGGCATTGGGAATAATATTCTGCTTCATAAACTTAGAAAAGCACTCTGCAGGCACACAACTGGATGACCTGAACCTTTAAAATGATGTAGGATGTAAGCCTGAAAAGCTTCAGAGTGTTAGCAATAAGCAATTCTTCATTTATACCAACAAAAAAAAGCAACACTTACTCAAAGTCTCTGTGGTAAATATGGTATGCTGCAACAACAATATAGCTAATCCATTCTCTCAGCAACATGGTATTAAAAGGTGAAAGACCCTTCCCCGGAGCGATATCCTCTACGAGAAAAATGTCATCAGGTCATCTATAAAGGTGTAGATCATTGTACCAAAACAAATCAAACACATTTGCATGAAACCATGCAGCAAGTTGTACTGAGATGTTTTTTACTGTTAATAAGGTTTTCCAGCTGTGCCAGGGTTAGTCCATGCTGGTGGATATTGCAGTCCTGAAGGAAGCGCCCGCACTGTATGTGACTGAGCAGGAAAGTGTTGTCTGGAGAGTTCTCATTTCCAAGACTGCTATATAGCGTGTATGTTGACCTCAGCAATGTGATATGTCTCATAATAGTGAATTCCACCTGAACACATATGAACACACTGAGCATCATTACAATAATGCATCTTGTCTAGTTAAGCCCTATATGACAGTTTACAAATGTATAGTGTACTATATTACGTGTTAATAAGCCTCACTTTCTGAGTCCTGATTTAACAACGCGGGCCACACTGACCTGTCTGAGCTCCTGTCCTCTTTGTGCCTCTGGAGTTCGGGATAATAGATTCTCTATGTTCAAAGCAATGTCAGGTCCAAGTAGTGTGGCGTTATTGCCTGACTCCTCAGCTCTACTAGGTAAGCCAACCAGTGCACGGACTGAAATAGTGGAGAATGTTGGGAATTCTGCAATACGGTCATCGATAAACTCTCCTTCGTATACACAACCATTTTTGAAAATAACCTTTCCCTGAAACGAAACATTTCCTTTAACGCCATGGATAGAAACAATGTGCAGAAATGAATGAACGCATGGAAAGATGCTAAATGAATTACCTGACCGTGTTTTTTATTATTTTTCCAACCTCCAGAGTAGACTGAGCCACTTGCATAGGTGAATGTTCCTTGACCATGACGCAGGCCTTGTGCAAATTCCCCTTTATACTCATTCCTGAGGGGGTACTGAGAGCCAAACACCCGCCGGAGAAACCATGTGTGTGTCCCGTTCCCATGCTGCAGAGAGGATGTATTCTATAATATATACCACGTTCCCATGCTGCAGAGAATACGTATTCTAGAATATTAGATAACAATGAGGAATAGTGTGTGGTTGGATACAGTGAAAAGACTAGTGACCAGAGAGACTCACAGACCTGAACACCATTTAGCCATTGGCCACTGTATTGCTGACCCAGCTGAATCCATTTCATCGTTCCTTCCCCATGTCTGACGCTGTTCTTCCACTGACCTTCATATGTGTCTCCTGATGGATAGCTAGTGGGAAGGCAGTGAATCAGTTGTTTTCATGTTAGTCAGTAGTCTGAGCACTAAATTAACTTTGGAACTATGGGAGTCAGTACGTACCAGCGCATACCCCAGCCTTCTTTTCGATTGTTTTCCCAATCACCCTTGTACCACGAAGTTTCCTCTTCATTGTAGTACATTGTCCCCTATTGCAATCAAGTCATGTATTGAATTAAGAAACTTCCATCCTTAACATTCTATGAAGTGGAACTCATGGGACATATTCTTTCCTACCTTGCCATGTCTTTTGCCTTTGTACCACTGCCCTTTATATACAGTGCTGGTTTTGGAAGATTTGTATGTTCCAAGGCCATGGCGGATTCCATTACATACCTCTCCCTCATAGGTACTACAATCTAACCAGGTGTATGTTCCATGTCCCATAGGAGCATTTGATTTAAAGTCCCCCTGCCAAATGCAATTGGTGTTAGAATTGGTGTTGGAGTGTTCCTACCAGAGTTAGAGTTAGTCAGTAGGTCAGGAGACCTTCTTCTTTAAGAGGGTCTATAAACAATGTACCGTTATTATATGTGAATTTAAACATTGATATCATGTGATCTTTAAATATATAAAAAACAAAGTAAAATATAGTTTGATATTGTCCTTACTAAAAATTAATGGTGTCACCAAATTATTCGTTGTATCAAAGTAAAATCAAAATGTCTTCTCCAGCATGAGACAAATAAGTTAGCAAAATTATAACATTTTTATTTCGATGATTAATTATACTGTAAAACACCAGTTAACAAGTGCCTAAAGAGAAGGAATACTGCTTTACATCCTCATCATTCACTGATCATCGGTAATCACTTAATTCTGGTCAGGGTCACAGTGCACCGCATGTGCAAGAAACATGTCCTCTTTTAATTCTTCTTCTTCTCACCATTTAGGGCATTGGTGGCTTGGTGGTAGGTTCCTCATCGTAGAATTGACATGACTTACATTTCTATCATGATAATTTTCAGGTATCACATCAGAGCTCTGGTGTCCCTGGTTCAATGCTGGGTGTTGGTGTATGTTTTCCCAGTGGTTTCTTCCCACCTCCCAAAAACATGCTGGTAGGTGGATGAACTAAATTGAGTGAATGTGTGAAGTGGCAAGTCGTTAGCACTGAGGCCACGCACATCCATGGTCGAGGGTTCGAGTCCCACCTTGGGTCAGTGCGCTTCTCCCACAAACCAAAAACATGCAGTATGTGGTGTTTCCAAATTGCGACTGATAGGCATCTGGTCCAGGGTGTACCCTGACTTGTGCCCAAAGTCTCCTGGGATAGGCTCCAGGCACCAGTGACCCTGTACACAGGATAAGCAGTATAGAAGTATAAATGAATGAGCAATGTAAGTACATCGCACACAGCGACCCCATAAATAGCCTCTGGATCCACTGGGACCTTGACTGAAATAAAGTCTTTGCTAAAGATGAATAAATAAATGTTTTAACTGAATCAGACAGGTAACTTCATTAGGATTACAAATAAAGTACTCTGATACCCCTGTGGTAAATATGGCATAAAATCTTTGTTCAAGTCCCTTATCCTTGTTAAAAAAAAAAAACTAAAAAAATAATAAAAACACGGTTTGAATGCGACTTGGCTGTTGTATGTACCACATGATGCCTGGGTTCTTTGGAGAGGGATGAACCAGAAGTCTACACACCTCATACTTTAACCCGTCTGCCCATGTGCATTCTCCAGGGCCGTGCATAACACCATCTACAAAACCTCCCTTGGGAATGAGCAGGGAAAAAATGATTGGAGGGTTGAGTACATGAGAATGTTACATATTCCATTAAAACACCTGAGCTGACCTCTTATTATGATTATTATTAATTCACCACCTTGTATACATGTCCATCCTTAAAGAAAGCAACTCCTTCCCCGTGGAACACCTCTCCTGACCTGTCGCCTTCATACCTGAAAGGTACTCGGGTTAGTTGAGCTGTTTTATCTTCCTTTCAGAGAATAGGTAGAGTCAGTGTACAGTATCTAACCTCTGGATTATTTGGTCTGAGAGAAGCTGCACAGCTGGAATCTCTGTGATCGCTGATGAATCCACCCTCTCCTCGGAGTGAATCTCCACTTCAGCAGCAGATAATGTATCTGTCCGCGCTATAGCCTCTGGTTCTAACGTTATATCTTTATCCTCCGCCATTACGGTCAGCCTATCCGTCGAACAGCGTGTTAAAAGCGCGTTGTGTACAGCGCCAGGTTGCTAAGCGACCGTGTTTGTACGGCGGGTCGCAAGGGTCAAGCGTCACAAGCGTTTCTCATTAGTGCAAGCAGCTCTTTATTAGCGTACAGAAACTCGGACTTAAACGCGAATATAAAAGCAAGTTGAAATATCACAGAAAGATAAAGAAAATATACACACACAACAGACGAACAAAGTTTTTAAAAATTTAACACAGTATGCTTCAATCTGTACAGAAAACCTTGAAAGAAAAAACAGCTGCTATGAATATACAGCAATCAAACTAAAAAAAATCTTTTTTTTTTTTTTTCCTCAGTCTTGAGAAATGACATCCAGGTTGACCAGGTGCCTCATGGTTGGCCGGCCGTGAGGACAGTTCCAGGGCTGCTCGATTTCTCCCATGTGGACCACGAGCTTCTTCATTTCACTGCTATTCAGTGCAGTCCCAATCATCACCTGTGATGAAGAAAAGAGCACTCGTTACAGTTATTATGGTGGCTTGGAATGCAAAACAGGTTAACAAACCAATAAAACATCAAACTGAAATCCATAGCATCATTAACACGACTATGTCTTTATTGTACAGCACATGCTTTTGCTGAGTGCCTTGCACCTCCAGTGTTGGGGGGTTTGAATCTCATCTCTGGTCTGAGTGCATGGAGATTGTATGTTCTCATGCTCATGCGTCTTCGTGGGCTACGAGAAAGACGCCGTGGCGACTGATGAGCACTCCAGCATTCAGGGGAGGAACTATTGGAATTTGGAAAGGTTGAATACATTGTAAAAATATTCTGGGACTTGGAGAAAGAGGACAAGTAAGAAAGCATCTGATGTGTTTCTTAAGGGCGGGGGGACTAGAAAAGATGATTTAAACTGAAAGGAAGATCAAGACCAGAAGATGGCAACATCTTCAATGCAACATACAGTAGTGGATGCTAACCGCCGTTAAACACCAAGAAGACGACAAATTGACATTTCCAAATCACCCATAGTGTGTGTCTGAGTGCGTGTTTTTTGTGCCTGTAGGCTGTGAGAATCAAGGGTTCCTTAGCAACATAACTTCTCTAAAACAGCAGATCGCAGACGGCATAATGGTAACAGGTCTTTGCAGCCAACTAACTGTTGAGATGACAGTTTATACAAGAACCCACTTTGTTAGTCTATATTATTACTTATATTTACATTTAGGCATTTGGCAGACGCTCTTATAGAGAACGACTTACATTAGTGATCTAAAGTTTTCATCATTAAATATGGTGGTAGGAAGTTTACCCAAATATCTAAAAAAGAAAAAAACAGATAAGATTTTGGGCATTGCTTAAAAATGGGCACTGACTTGGCTGTATGCGCATCTAGGAGATGTTCATTAGACTACATAGGAGCCAGAAAAGAAAACAGTCTTTGAGGTAAGTCCTGGAGGTGCTGGGCTGTTTTGGGCTTTCGTCCTATTCTCATCTCAGGGAGATGAGTGTTTTCCCTTGCCACTATCGTTCTTGGCTTGCTCATCAGGGACAATCTAATCATGTTGATTTACACATATTTTCCCCCACACATTTCAAACTCATTTCCCTACTCTTCTTTTGATTCTGTAAAGCTGCTTTGCGCCAATAACTTGAATTGAATTGGGCTAAGCAGGAGTAGACAAATAAGCAGGTGTAGACAAATTTAGGCTTGTATTTCCACATCCTCTAGCTCAGTGTCTCAGACTGGCACACACTGTAGCAAATCAGCAATGAGCATGTGACTGCAAGGACCACTATTCATTTGTTATTCTTACGGGTCACTTGTAAATGCTTCAAGATATCTTTAACGTCATATATGCAATTCATGTTAAGCATGTGTAAGTATTAGAATAAGGCATATGCGCGGCTATACTCACTGATTTGCGGCAAGCTCTTGATGCAAACATTTGCCTGACCCGAGAAGGCCTGCACATGACTCCAGGACAGTCACTAAGCATGAAGACGAGCTCCTCAATGTCTCCTGGGCCAAAGGTCCAGTTCTTACTCGTGGGTACAGATATCAGCTTCACTCTCTGCATAACTTGTGCTATAAAGCATGAAAATACACGTTCAATAATCCTCTCCTTAAGGTATACAGACACATAGTGAGCTTACCAACCCTTGGTGCGCTTGTGTATACATACCATTCTCATCAATAAGAAAGTCGAAGCCATTTTTCTTGAAGATTTCAAGATTTTCCATCAGTATAGTTTCACTTACAGCGGGAAGATGTAGATTTTGCGGACTGAGATGAAAACAGAAAATGCTGTTTGCCTTCAAATCAATGTGAATTACTTTTTAAAAATGCACCCAAGTCCACACTTACACGATAAGTCTCTGTCCTTTTAGGACTGTATGCTGCTGTAGCATCTCAAAGTTGTACTTTTCGTCAGTGGCGTGCTGGTCGATGATAAAAAGATCGGACTTAAACTTGGTAATAATAAAACCCAGGTTGAACTGACCAATGATGTCCATCTCCTTAAACATGTCCTTGCTAAAATAGATATATAAACAATTTAAATAGATCAGATATTTATTAAGAGAATAATAATATGAGCACACAAAAAGAATGCGTGATCCCTATACCTTATCTCTTTCTTCAATTCATCCTCGGCACTCTGGTTATCACCAGGGTTAATCTTTGCCCTGAAGCGTCTATATTTTGGCTCAGACTCGTTCTGCTCTCTTTGCCGTGTCTTAAGTCTTTCCATCCTTTTAACCAGTCCAGTCATTGAAAACTGCAAAGGCACTGTTTTCTTCTGCATGCTCACTGGTTTGTCAAACACTCCACATGAAGCCCCGCTCACACTGGAGGATGGAAGTCGGGGCTGTTCTGATAATCTATCATCCCACCTACATTTTTTTGCCTTGGGACTAGAAACGTTTTCAGTATTAATAACAGACCCGGGTACTTGCTCTGAAGTTTCCAAATCATCATGCACTTCATCTACAGACTCCCTGTAAGGCTCTGTTTTAATGCCGAGTTCCTCTAAACCCGAATCTGGAGAGTCAAATTCAGAATGATTTCCGGGAAGCGTCTCTGAGGTTTCAATGACGGAGCCGTGATCAGACAGACCCAAATCAGCCTCCATGTCCGACTTGTTCTCGTGCTTGGTTAGACAGGATTTCAAAGCAACTAATGGTAAAGCTGCTTTTATTGTAGCAGCATCTGATGATCTGCTGTAGCTAGTCTTTTCTGAGCAATGGAAAAATGACTGCATCTTTTTTTGAGTTGGACCTTCATGAACAGTTTTATTATCAGAAGATTTTGTCCCAATAGCTGGAACCTGCTGTTTTGAAAATGCTGCCTTTAGTCCAGCTAAGTTAAAAGATGTCTTCGGGGTGTTTGTCAAAGTCTCTGAATCATCGTCTGGGGTCAATCCAGTCAGCAAAGTTTTTCGAGGACCTTCTGAATTAATATCAGAATCACTACATCTGGAAAAACCTGACACACAAAAACAGTGAAACAAATGATCATAGTTTGCCTCATTTTTCATATGAAAACGCAATGATTCGGCACACATACTGCCTGTGATTTGTGGTGTGTTGTTGAGTCTGATTTTATTGACTCCAGTCTCATACATGGCAATGAGAGAGCTCTTAAGGATAGCAAGCAACAGCTTCTCCTCCTGCAGAAATATCTGGCGCTTATCCGGTGTAACGTTGACATCGACGCATTCTACACAGTAGTAAAAAATCAATCAATCAATAAATAAATAAAATCAGAATGAAAGTGGTGAACACATTACACTTGGCCAAAACATGGTACTGGTGCTAAAAAGTGTCTCACCTAGGTGAAAAATAAATTTTCAGATACAGTGATGGTTTGGGCTGCAATATCATGGCATTCCCTAGGCCCAATACTTGTGCTAGATGGGCGCGTCACTGCCAAGGACTACCGAACCATTCTGGAGGACCATGTGCACCCAGTGGTTTAAACATTGTATCCTAAAGGTGGTGCCGTGTATCAGGATGATAATGCACCAGTACACACAGCAAGACTGGTGACAGAGTAGTTTGATGAACACAAAAGTGAAGTTGGACATCTCCCATGGCCTGCACAGTCACCAGATCTAAATATTATTGAGCTCCTTTTGGGTGTTTTGGAGGAGCGAGTCAGGATATTTCTGCATTTCTGTTTTCCTCCACCAGCATCACGTAGTGACCTGGACACTATTCTGCAAGAAGAATGGCTCAAAATGCCTCTGGCCACTGTGCAGGACTTGTATCTGTCACTCCCAAGATGAATTGATGCTGTATTGGCCGCAAAAGGAGGCTCTACACCATACTAATAAATTATCGTGGTCTAAAACCAGGCGTTTCAGTTTAATTGTCCAACCCCTGTATATATCAGCACCAATACTCTGTTTTGGCAGACTGCATGTACTGTATATGACCTGTCTATGATATTTTTTTTAAAGTATGGCTCACCTGAAGCAACCGAAATGTTTAGAGCAACAAAGGGGTACTGATGCCGGTTGAACATGTGGTAGACTTCATTTACAAGCTTGGAAACCTGTAAGCAGACATTAGTTAGAAAAAAAAAAACATGTATGTAAGCTGAATGATGAAAAAGTAAATGCAGGTACCTTGGAAGGATCACAGGGCCTTTTGTTGATGAAGAAAAACTGCCGGTCAGTTGCGCTTCGTCCCACACCATGATCGGCTTGTGATACATAACCAGAGATCCTGGAATACAAGAGCAAGTGAACAATGTCTGCATGCAAAACAGTCATAATTTGGATGCATCAATGTGCTATTAGAGAGCACTATCAGAAGGTTGAAGGAAACATTTTAGAACATGTTCACACCAGTTTATATACTGACTCCCAAACCAAACAGCACACACAAGAAAGTCAGACTTTAGTCGCATTAGTTGCATATTAAACAAAACAAAAAGCAAAGTTGGCACCTGAGCATGGAGAGCCCCGAACTGTCACGTAATAAATTATTAATTAAATGAATTACTATTGTTACAACCGTCAACATTTTGTCCCTCATATCCAGTGTTTGCACCCACAGCTCAGTTTAGCAAGTCACAGCTACAAAAATTTTTTTGCCCACAATCCAAAATGTTCACTTCCTGCAGTTCAACTGATCTGATGTAGCCATGACAGGACTCTCAGATCTCTTGTTTTTCTACTGCAGTTACGCTATAGTTTACCTAGAAGCAGATCAGGATCAGCTCACTGTTTGGCCTGCACGAGGATGTCTGCACATTTTAACCTGACTAAGAGTGAATATGGAAAGAAAAGTGATATAATTTACCTTATGATCATGTTAAGAAGTGAGATATGAAACTCACGTGAAAAGGTCTTTAGGAAGTTCTTCCCCAGTTAAACCATAATCTTCTTTAATACTCTCATTTGGTGGTATTTGCTGAAAAGGAAGTAGACTCTGAAGCTGTGAAGAGAATATTATCCAGATTAAAGACAATAGATCTCTGATATGCTTAGTACTTCCTAATGATATGTAGGAGCAAAAAAGCTTAAAAACAAATATATTGTCTCACAACTTTTCCAGAAAATTCAGGCAGCACCTCATCTGCACACCATTTAAACTTAACTCACTGACGCCAAGGTGATAGGTAATCTACTAGAACTGAGATCTGAGAGTCCTGTCATGGCTACTACAGCATACAGTACGTGATGCCATGAACATCATCTTCTGCATGTTTGGCTCACACAACAGATTGCTTATTCCTGCACTACAACCAAAGCTTCCATTCCACAAGCAGCACATAATCCTCATCTGTCGAAATAGGTTAACAAAATCGTACCTCAAAAAATTTATAGAACCTGAATTATTGTTCGGCATTTGACCTCAAATCAATATTGTGATTGACAGAATGTTCATAAATCATAATCTTTTTAATCTGGTGGAATATTAGGTGGGATATTTTGTTCTAATAAAAGAGTTCTCCTCCATGTTACTTCCATATTACAGACTGGACAGGGCAGAAATCATGTAACTACACAAGGGGTAGTAGGTTTTTAAGGAGGCTGCAAACATGCACAGCAGGGAAAGTATTAACAAAATAAAACATAATAAAAAACGTAGTACCAGAAGTTTTTTAATGGGACATAAATTCAATAAATGAATTTGGACAAGATAACGTCAATCAGAGTGTCCAAATGTCGGTTTCAATTAATTTTGGTTTAATTTGCCAAGGAATTGCCTTGAGATATTTCATCTTCATTACTGCTTAAATTTTTTTTTAGAAATCTTCAGATATGTCCACTGATGACATTTTTACTTTGAATAGTAAAACGTACTGTTACAGAAGCAAAACATTATGATTATTGTGGTCACAGATCACGGAACACACTTTCTGAGTACAACTATGAACTGTAAAATTGCAAATAGTTTCTCTGTTCCCCAAAGTAGCACTGACTTTTAATTTTTTTTTTTTACCTGTTTCGGGCCAAACAGTGCTCCAATGTTGTCCCTCATGCTGTGGCTCCCGCTGGTGCACACTACTGTGTTACGCTTGCCTTGGCCGAGCTGATTAGTGCATGTGATGCGCACACCAGTGGAAATGATGCAGTAAGACTGCAGGATGTGGACCATCTTACTAAACTCCTGCATCGCAAAGCACTTCAATCACTCACACTTTAACTTGTTTAACATTTCACATTTTCAGAATCTGCATACAGTTGTTGAACCTTTTTGATGTTGCGCTGGAACTCCTTGTGGCGAACCGGAAGGGTGGAGAAGAGCTGCTGAAGGCTGACGGTGGTCCCCTGCTGCCGGGGATGGGGGAATCGCTGGACTAGGCGGCCGTTGTGGTCAAAGACGAGTCGAGTGCCGATATGGCTACTTTCGTGACAGGTCACCACGGTGAGGTCACTGAGGACAATAATTAGGGATGACTTCACTCTACAGCGAGAACAGTTTAGTGTAGTCAACATGTCTGTAATTTATTCTGATCTTGGAGAAGCAGTATCTTCAGATAAAGCAGTTCTTATACTTTTTCTAAACTCCATATTCTTTCATCAGTCAACACTATGGATGATGTTAAAGGTGCTGGTAGTACAGCATTTTGACTACAACATGTATTTCCATTCCTTCCAACCAGTATCACCTACTAATGCCCTGTGAGAGCAAAGTGGCTAGGAGAATGTGGACAGAAACCTGAACAAACAGTACTGTGCAAATGGTTATAAAGCAAGTATGCCTTTAATAATAAAAAAAAAAAACAGTAATTAATGCAGTAAGGTCAGTATCTGGCATGACAAAGTTTTGAAGATCTTTTTGTCTTAGGTACAATTTGTGCAGTTCTATAAGAAAAGTAGTTACTAAGTTGAACTGAGCATCCTGCAGAACCACCCGCAGTTCTGCCAATGACTTTGACCTTTGCACCTGTTTTTTTTTTTTTGCATGCAAAACCCAGCAGCTTCCATTTAGTTAATTTTTTTTTCTTTTCAAGTGTTTGCTTATATAATGTGCTGCTTCCTTTTCTGCTTTTCTGGCATACAAGTATTTTCTCTGTAACATTTAATTTTGTGGTCAGAAATATCAAAAATGTTTTTTGTAGTAATACAACAAGTCCTACAATTAAAAATAAAAAAGGGGCCAAGGTTGCATATTTTTTTCTATCGTGTCATTAAAAAAATGGGTTTATTAACACTTGGAATAAATATTTACTCAGTCATGGTTGACTGCAATAATATACAGTGCTGATGTATTTATTTATTTTTGTCTCTTGTCATCTGCAGCTTAACATCACTGTAGATGACAAATTTCCTTTCATGCGGTATAAATCGCTGAGATGCCCAGTACAATTTCATTTCAGAAAGCAGAGTAATGAGCCATCTGATATTAACATCTTCATGGTAATTCGAGCAAATATCATTATTTAATATCAGTGTATCATGATGAATATTGTGTTATTGTAACATGCTGTAGTTCCGGAAAGCATTTAGACAAACCTGAGGGCACACAGTGAGCTCAGCGCTTCTCCACGGAACCCAAATGTCTCAACATGAATTAAGTCGGAGAAATCTCTCAATTTTGATGTGTGGTGCTTTAAAGCTGTGGATACAGAAAAAAATAGTGCACTAAATTAAATCAACCCCCCATCCAAAAAAAATAATAATAATAATAAATAAATAAAATTCTGCGATGAATGTAACTCACTCAGGCCTTCAAAGTTCTCCTCCTCCACACCTCGTCCATTGTCAGAGACTTCCACCAGCTCTACGCCGCTCTCCTTGAGCCTGATGTCTGAAATCCCAGAACAACAGCTTAGAATTAGGGTAAGCCAATCTACAGCTTCAATTCATCAGGAATCACTAGTAATACTCATAATACTGTTGAAAATCACGCACTCACCAACTTGTGTAGCACCCGCATCTATGCTGTTCTCCACCAGCTCTTTCACAGCTGTGGCCAAAGTCAACACCACCTGCCCAGAGCAGATCTGATGCACTGACTGTTTATCTATGGCCTTGATGGCTCTGGCTGGCTCCGAGCTAGAATTACAAACCAGCAAATTAGGATCATTTGTATTTAAACTAGAGACAAAAATACATAATCACATTTTAAGAGTCATCATTTGACTTTGAATGTTGACATTTTCTCCTGGGAAAAGGAATGGACACAGAACATTAAACTGCTTAACTGCCACCTGTCTTCATGCAGGTTACCCATGGAGTACAAAATCGACTGTAAGTATTCCCGTTTTCAACCAAGGGATGATTAGAAATGAGAATATTTGAAGAACATCTCAGAAAATCTCAGACTGGTTTAAAGCACATGACAAAGATTCCTTTCTTGACCTTCCCAGTCACCGCATCTGAATCCAGTAGAACACCTTTGAAAATGTTGTAGAATGGGAGAGTCATAGGAATGAAAATGCACATGGAAAATCTTTAGACACTGCATTATGCAATCACGTTAACATGGACCAGAAGGAATGTTTCCAACATCTTGGAAAATCCGTAAAATTAGGAACAAGATTGTTTTGAAATCAAAGTGATTGGCATGAAAAAAAAATCGCTTGCACTGGTTAGTTTTTTATGGTCTGAGGTGTAGCTGGTGCCAAAACAACTCCTCAAAACAAGCATTTGGATATCTGCAAACAAAATCTGGACTGCTACTTTAAATAAGGTGAAAGTTTCATCCAAGACATGGATTTATCTCTACGAGCGCGAGAGTAAACGGTAAAGTCTGTAATAGAAACATTCTCAATTGCTGACCAAGAAAAAGATCAAAAGTCAACCATCAGCTGGGAAAATGATGCTTACAGTTTTCTGGGATCCTAAAGGGCCAAAGGTATTAGAATATTAACAGGGAAAAGATTCAACAGTCCTCATTCAGTGAGATGCTTATTGAAAAGCTGAAGCCTAAACCTTGGATTAAATGCAGAGGACTGCTATCCAAGTGTGTTGGGATCTTGCAAGACAACGCATGTTTGCCCACTTCTACCCACACTGTAGACACCTGTAGAGATGTTAAAGCATCCTCCCTACAGTCTTGGATCTTGATCCATCAGACTTTAATGTGTTTGGTCCCCTGAAGCAGCCCTACGAGGAGGAAGATTCACTTCTGAGGAAGTAAAGACAGCAGTGCATTCATGGCTCGAAGATCAGCATAAATCATTTTTAAACAAGGGAATACAAAAGCTTGTTGACAGATGCACAGAGCGTATTTAAATGCAAGAAAATTATATTGAAAACGATTCGTTTATATGTGAAAAGCTAAAAAAAAAAATGTAAAGAAAAAACTCACCAAGATTCTGTCATCATCCCTGGGAGTCTCTCGGATCCTGAACTACAAACACTTCCTAATGCACTTACAGGCAGGGTGGAGCTTAAAACGCTGACATTTACATGACATGTTTGAACATATGTTCGATCATTAACCGGCACGATTTGAACTTAATTAGCATGTTACGCCATTCACTGCAGACCTTGCGAACAACAGCACATGCACACTTCTCACGCGTATTATCACTACAACTTCCCGCTAGAATCATGCACGCGTCGTGCGCAGCGTTTGCGTTTGAGAGCGTCGTGTCGCCACACATTTTGCGCAGAACCGAGCATTTAAAAATTATTGCGTAGCATAAAGTGTGGTGTGTCGGTAAAGTTAAATTTTATTTTTACTATTACTGCTGGCCTTAATATTACATCAGATTTTTGCTTAGCCATTTTGCTTCTAAGGTTTGAGTTAAATCTGTGTAAATGCTGAACGTTTTAAATCTCTGACACTATTTGAAAGGTTTCATCAGATAGCGGCGCTGAGGAATTAGGGACCGTGTACAAATATAAAACCGTTAGTCAAACGTTGGAGAACAACAAGACGGATTTAATACAAGATTTCTAAAATAAAATTGCTTGTATAATATTATAATAATAAGTTTTTAAAAAACGAAATATCTATCAAATTGTAAATGGATTTGTGTAAACTGATAAGAAATTCTGAGAGGTTTGGGACCGTGACATGACGCGGTATGGACCTTTTGTGACACTCCCCTATTTACTTACCAATATGGCGTAATACCAACGGCGGGCTGGTGATTTTCTTTGTATCGTTAAAGCTGTTGTTCAGTGGCTACCGGTCAGATGGTTTCTCCGGGACAGTACTGTATGTTAAACCACTTAATGGAAACATCTAACTTGGATTACTTTAACTCTTGTCAAAACTTTAATAAGTGAAGATTTTATAAAGTGTCATGGCAGAAGAAGGTTCCAGAATCAGGGCTGGTGTAATGAGTGACAGTCACAGCCTGCTGCTGCGCACACAACTTTACAGGGACACAGGGATCTATCCTGGAGCAGTATTCGAGCTTACACAGGACGAAGAGGACGTCCAGTTTGACAGTGAGTCCCTTGATTTAAAGTCACGTGACCTGAAATCAACTTGGCATACAGTTCTTCCTGTGTTTATTAAAATTTTCATAAAAGGTATACAACCAATGACTGCATCAGATCCATCACATCTCTCAAAGTTTTCGCCCCATTTTACCCTATACATCAGCTAAAATATCCTAGGGTGAGGTAGATTTTATTAATTAAAATGATTAACATCATCTAAAAACATCATTTAAAACCCATGCCTTACATACATCATAAAACTTTGCCATTTCCTTCACATGCCACAGGTATGAATGTCTCAGAAAAGGTGGTATTGCTGAAATTCATTCATTTGTTCATTCATTCGCAGTAATCTTTCAGGTGAAGAATGCAGTGGATCCACCAGCTTTCATGGACCATTAGGGTAGGAAAGGTCCTAGAAGACAAGAACCATACATTCACACTCATAATAAACAGAGCTGCCGACTTTTTTGGCTGGAGTGAGATTCTGAAAATAAGCACATGCACATAAAGACCCTGTTTTGCATATTCAGCTATTTTGATTAACACTGATCACACACCTTACCCTACATGGTTCAGGTTCTGTAAAGTTTAGCATTACAATGTTAAAGATGCATGTGAATTAATTTCAGTTAGTACAACTGATATTTGAAATATTCAACAAATAAATGAAATAGGGCCTTTTTTAACCACCAGCCAAATCACCAACATGCTCTTCAGCTACTCCGTGTAGGACAGCAGTGGTGTAGAACAGACCTCTGGGCCCTGTACATTAGAGGCCTCATTGTGGGGCCTTGATCCATATCTCACGTATAGTGGATTGTACTCTGTAATACCTTAGATTGCAAGTAACTTGGTTTGCGAGCATTTTACAAGGCGCACAAAAATATTTTTTTCATCAATTTTTACTTGATAAACGAGCGAGGGCTTGAATTATACGAGTAGTATGCATGCGCTTTGTCTGCCAAGTGTCCACAAATTATCCAATCATTCTTCTTCCGCACGTGCTGCGGGATTGTGGGTAATCGCTTCCCCTGCTCATCCTCAGTGCACATGCATCACTCCTATAGTGAACATCTGTGTGGCTGGGTGTGGAACATGTGTGGATGTACTGTCTATTATAACATAAAATTATAGCATAAAGCAAAGAACCTGTCAGTAGAGAGGTTACTTGTTAAAGATCCAATTTCCAGAGTCTCAGACTCTGTCAGAAAGCAGTGAATCCTTTGGTATGTGTGTGCGCAGGGGTCATTAAAAAAGAGCAGTGTTTCCGTTAGTGTATGTGTTTGTTCACGTGTCTTACTTCAGCTTCACCCATGCGCACACTAACGGAAAAACTGCTCTGTCGGGATTCTTTTCAAAGGTAAGGGGCATTTTGGTAAGGTTAATAAAGTATTTTTACTTTACATTTTGTAATAATTATTTTTATATGAAAACTTTTGGGATGTGGAACAAATTACCTGAGTCTCCATTATTTCTTATGGGGAAATCCTTTGATACACGAGTGGTTTAATATACTTGCTTCCAGAACAAATTATGCTCACAATCCAAAGTTTAACTGCATTTCATATATTTTCTGATCCATATCTCTTATATTTCATCCCAGAATTACAAGCGCCCTGGATAGCCAGTTCCACTGACTTACTTCTCTTCACTTGGACAGAACAAAGTCGCAGAGCGTCAGCCACAACACACCTGTGTATGTGAGGGAATGATGTAGCGATTTGACTTTAGAATATAGCCAACACATCAGAAAGAGCCTGGAGTTCAGTGATTTTTGCTTGCCTCTTCTGCAGACGAGTATTTTGCATATAAAAAACTTGAAAAATTGGAAGTGTGGAATAAAGGCGTGTGAAGATGTGAGATTGTGTGAATTGCATGCATTGAGTTAGCAGCTCTAAAATTTCTAAATCACTAGATGACAAGTTCACATTGCTTCACAACTTAAATCCCTTTGATCAGTCAATGCACACAACACAATTTCCACCTGGATTTTTCACACAGTCAATGTGAACATGATTCCCAAAATTATCTTTCTTCTTCTAATGCACTTATTTCAGGGTTTCACAAGTTCTTGAATATCATCAAGGAAAAAAGTTTTCTCGGTACATCAAAGCCATGATCGCACTGCGTGCTTCATGTCTTGACCTCTGCTGTTAAACAGGCCTTCCAGAAATGCCCTTAACGGCCCTTTAATTTATTGGGAAAAAAGCGGCTTAGTTTGATCACCAAAGGCATTGTTTTGTTGCAGGCTAATGCACGACCTCACACTGCTCACTACACCACTTGTACATTATAGAAACTCATATGGGAGTTAATGCCATATCCACCGTATAGTCCTGACCTCATTCCAAAGCCCATTAAGAACTTGGAGTGCACTGAGGGAGAGATGGGAATCACCAGAGACCTTCCAATATGATATTAT